>JAZBNJ010000008.1:20345000-20347428 GCA_037349165.1 Choristoneura rosaceana
TCACAAACAGAAAAGAGAGTGAGGAAATTCGCAGGCTGAAGGCTGACAATAAGCGTATGAGGGAGCAGCTCGCAATCCTCACTAGCGAAACCAAGGCACTCCGCACGGCTTTCGCAGAAAGGAAAAACGAGGCTCCCCAAACGACACAGGGACTCCCAGGTCTGAGTGAAGCTCTAGAGACTCACTCTAGACAACTCTTCATCAGCCTGGGAAATATGATGAACGCCAGGCTCGAGGCCTTGGAGAGGCGTCTCCCTCCGGAGCCAGTACTCCGCCCTCCGCTTGCAGCGGACCGGGCAAGCGGGTCCCAAGGCCAGATTCAGGCTCAGAATAATGCACTTCAAGGGGGACAAAAAAGTGCTAAGGCTGGCAAGCGCTCTCTCAGCCAGCCCGAACGCACCCAGTCGGATAAGGCCAAGGACCAGCCAAAAGCCCAGCCAAAGGCCCAACCAAAGGCTCAACAGCCTAAGACCCAGAGGGCACAGCCCAAAATTCAACTACGGAACAGGATTGAAGAGGATTTTATGCCACCCGTCTCAATGACGCAGCCGAACGCCACTGCCCCGCCAACCTGGACGGAGGTAGTCAGGCGTAAAAACAAGTCCAAGGCCAATAAGCAGCAACAAGCTGAGCCAGCTGCACTGGCAAAGGGTAAAAAACCGGCAGAGGTCAAAAAACCCGCAGCGGTAAGGAATTTGACAACACCGAAAAGCTCGGCGGTAATAGTGACGCTTAAGCCCGAAGCTAATGTCACATACCTGGCTGCATTACAAAAAGTGACATCGTCACTAAAGCTAGCCGAAGTCGGCGTAGAAAGCGTGCGGGTCCGCAAGTCGGCCACTGGGGCTCGCCTCATTGAGGTCCCCGGAGCCAGCAGTGGCCCAATTGCGGACAACCTTGCCGCAAAAATAGTAGGGATCATCGGCGACGTCGCTACAGTGCATAGGCCTACTAAGACTGCAGATCTCCGGGTCACAGGGTTCGACGAATCAGTGACAGCGGAAGATATCAGAACGGCTGTAGTCCTAAAAGGCGGCTGTACTGGTGACCAAGTCAAAGTGGGACCAGTGAGATTCCTGGCGAACGGAACTGGATCTGCACTATTACGTTGCCCAGTAACTGCAGCAAACGTAATTGTCAAAGAGGGCAAAATCCTTGTTGGCTGGTCGGCGGCCCACGTTAAGGCTCTGGACACTCAACCCATGAGGTGCTACCGCTGCATGGGAACGGGGCACACCAGAGCATTGTGCCCGTCTCTGGTGGACAGGGGCGACTTGTGCTACCGCTGCTCGAGGCCGGGACACAAGTCTGCGGACTGCACAGCCGACCCCTTTTGCGGAGTGTGCCATCATGCCAAACGGCCAGCGGGCCACGTTATGGGTGGACGTTCTTGTGCGCCTCCCTCCAAAAAAGGTCTCAATGACCCCCAGACGGTGACCCCGGAGGGCCCAGCGACTGCACATGTGGTCGATGAGGGACAAATTATGGATCACTAAATGTCAGCACAAAGCAATGATAGCGACTTGGAGACCATACAATGCAACCTAAACCACTCTGCCCGTGCCCAGGACCTACTCATGCAGGTCATGGCGGAGTGGGGGTTGGCCTTGGCGGCTATCGCGGAGCCATACTTTGTCCCTCCTCAACCTAACTGGGTTGGGGCAACAGATGGTACCGCGGCATTGGTTGTCCCGGCAACAGGCAACTTCCCAACTCTAGTGACCATTGAAGTCGGGCAGGGGTATGCAGCGGCCAAATGGGGAAGGACAGTAATAGTGGCGGTCTACTTCTCCCCCAACAGGCCCCTGCCCGAGTTTGAGGAATACCTAGAAAAACTCGGTAGGGTAATTGGTAGGTGTGCTCCAATACCAGTAATCGTGCTGGGGGATCTCAATGCCAAGTGTGCGGCATGGGGTTCCCCAAGCACTGACCCAAAGGGTGCTACTCTGCGGGACTGGGTGTCAGCCATAGGCCTTGACATAGTAAACCGAGGCGATACAAACACGTGTGTACGCAGGCAGGGGGGATCCATCGTGGATATAACGTTCGCGACCCCCCTCCTTGCTGCACGTATCGCGGATTGGCGAGTACTGGATGAGGTTGAGACCCTCTCGGACCACCTATACATCCGCATGAGGGTCTCAGCCTCACAGCCAGTCCCACGTATGCCAAACGCAAGGCGAACTATGAGGTTTCCGCGATGGGTCATTTCACAATTCGATGCGGCAATGGCGGAAGAAGCCGCAATCATCGAGGCGTGGGGTGACCCACCGCCGAGCAATGCGGACATTGACGTAAAGGCGATGAGATTTCGCGAATCGTTGACCGCGGTGTGCGACGCGGCCATGCCTCGTATGAGGAAACTGCCGGCTAAACAGGCTGTATACTGGTGGTCGGAAGAGATTGCTACTCTCCGTCGCACCAGCAA
>JAZBNJ010000009.1:0-27500 GCA_037349165.1 Choristoneura rosaceana
CCTAACCTAACCTAACCTAACCTAACCTAACCTAACCTAACCTAACCTAACCTAACCTAACCTAACCTAACCTAACCTAACCTAACCTAACCTAACCTAACCTAACCTAACCTAACCTAACCTAACCTAACCTAACCTAACCTAACCTAACCTAACCTAACCTAACCTAACCTAACCTAACCTAACCTAACCTAACCTAACCTAACCTAACCTAACCTAACCTAACCTAACCTAACCTAACCTAACCTAACCTAACCTAACCTAACCTAACCTAACCTAACCTAACCTAACCTAACCTAACCTAACCTAACCTAACCTAACCTAACCTAACCTAACCTAACCTAACCTAACCTAACCTAACCTAACCTAACCTAACCTAACCTAACCTAACCTAACCTAACCTAACCTAACCTAACCTAACCTAACCTAACCTAACCTAACCTAACCTAACCTAACCTAACCTAACCTAACCTAACCTAACCTAACCTAACCTAACCTAACCTAACCTAACCTAACCTAACCTAACCTAACCTAACCTAACCTAACCTAACCTAACCTAACCTAACCTAACCTAACCTAACCTAACCTAACCTAACCTAACCTAACCTAACCTAACCTAACCTAACCTAACCTAACCTAACCTAACCTAACCTAACCTAACCTAACCTAACCTAACCTAACCTAACCTAACCTAACCTAACCTAACCTAACCTAACCTAACCTAACCTAACCTAACCTAACCTAACCTAACCTAACCTAACCTAACCTAACCTAACCTAACCTAACCTAACCTAACCTAACCTAACCTAACCTAACCTAACCTAACCTAACCTAACCTAACCTAACCTAACCTAACCTAACCTAACCTAACCTAACCTAACCTAACCTAACCTAACCTAACCTAACCTAACCTAACCTAACCTAACCTAACCTAACCTAACCTAACCTAACCTAACCTAACCTAACCTAACCTAACCTAACCTAACCTAACCTAACCTAACCTAACCTAACCTAACCTAACCTAACCTAACCTAACCTAACCTAACCTAACCTAACCTAACCTAACCTAACCTAACCTAACCTAACCTAACCTAACCTAACCTAACCTAACCTAACCTAACCTAACCTAACCTAACCTAACCTAACCTAACCTAACCTAACCTAACCTAACCTAACCTAACCTAACCTAACCTAACCTAACCTAACCTAACCTAACCTAACCTAACCTAACCTAACCTAACCTAACCTAACCTAACCTAACCTAACCTAACCTAACCTAACCTAACCTAACCTAACCTAACCTAACCTAACCTAACCTAACCTAACCTAACCTAACCTAACCTAACCTAACCTAACCTAACCTAACCTAACCTAACCTAACCTAACCTAACCTAACCTAACCTAACCTAACCTAACCTAACCTAACCTAACCTAACCTAACCTAACCTAACCTAACCTAACCTAACCTAACCTAACCTAACCTAACCTAACCTAACCTAACCTAACCTAACCTAACCTAACCTAACCTAACCTAACCTAACCTAACCTAACCTAACCTAACCTAACCTAACCTAACCTAACCTAACCTAACCTAACCTAACCTAACCTAACCTAACCTAACCTAACCTAACCTAACCTAACCTAACCTAACCTAACCTAACCTAACCTAACCTAACCTAACCTAACCTAACCTAACCTAACCTAACCTAACCTAACCTAACCTAACCTAACCTAACCTAACCTAACCTAACCTAACCTAACCTAACCTAACCTAACCTAACCTAACCTAACCTAACCTAACCTAACCTAACCTAACCTAACCTAACCTAACCTAACCTAACCTAACCTAACCTAACCTAACCTAACCTAACCTAACCTAACCTAACCTAACCTAACCTAACCTAACCTAACCTAACCTAACCTAACCTAACCTAACCTAACCTAACCTAACCTAACCTAACCTAACCTAACCTAACCTAACCTAACCTAACCTAACCTAACCTAACCTAACCTAACCTAACCTAACCTAACCTAACCTAACCTAACCTAACCTAACCTAACCTAACCTAACCTAACCTAACCTAACCTAACCTAACCTAACCTAACCTAACCTAACCTAACCTAACCTAACCTAACCTAACCTAACCTAACCTAACCTAACCTAACCTAACCTAACCTAACCTAACCTAACCTAACCTAACCTAACCTAACCTAACCTAACCTAACCTAACCTAACCTAACCTAACCTAACCTAACCTAACCTAACCTAACCTAACCTAACCTAACCTAACCTAACCTAACCTAACCTAACCTAACCTAACCTAACCTAACCTAACCTAACCTAACCTAACCTAACCTAACCTAACCTAACCTAACCTAACCTAACCTAACCTAACCTAACCTAACCTAACCTAACCTAACCTAACCTAACCTAACCTAACCTAACCTAACCTAACCTAACCTAACCTAACCTAACCTAACCTAACCTAACCTAACCTAACCTAACCTAACCTAACCTAACCTAACCTAACCTAACCTAACCTAACCTAACCTAACCTAACCTAACCTAACCTAACCTAACCTAACCTAACCTAACCTAACCTAACCTAACCTAACCTAACCTAACCTAACCTAACCTAACCTAACCTAACCTAACCTAACCTAACCTAACCTAACCTAACCTAACCTAACCTAACCTAACCTAACCTAACCTAACCTAACCTAACCTAACCTAACCTAACCTAACCTAACCTAACCTAACCTAACCTAACCTAACCTAACCTAACCTAACCTAACCTAACCTAACCTAACCTAACCTAACCTAACCTAACCTAACCTAACCTAACCTAACCTAACCTAACCTAACCTAACCTAACCTAACCTAACCTAACCTAACCTAACCTAACCTAACCTAACCTAACCTAACCTAACCTAACCTAACCTAACCTAACCTAACCTAACCTAACCTAACCTAACCTAACCTAACCTAACCTAACCTAACCTAACCTAACCTAACCTAACCTAACCTAACCTAACCTAACCTAACCTAACCTAACCTAACCTAACCTAACCTAACCTAACCTAACCTAACCTAACCTAACCTAACCTAACCTAACCTAACCTAACCTAACCTAACCTAACCTAACCTAACCTAACCTAACCTAACCTAACCTAACCTAACCTAACCTAACCTAACCTAACCTAACCTAACCTAACCTAACCTAACCTAACCTAACCTAACCTAACCTAACCTAACCTAACCTAACCTAACCTAACCTAACCTAACCTAACCTAACCTAACCTAACCTAACCTAACCTAACCTAACCTAACCTAACCTAACCTAACCTAACCTAACCTAACCTAACCTAACCTAACCTAACCTAACCTAACCTAACCTAACCTAACCTAACCTAACCTAACCTAACCTAACCTAACCTAACCTAACCTAACCTAACCTAACCTAACCTAACCTAACCTAACCTAACCTAACCTAACCTAACCTAACCTAACCTAACCTAACCTAACCTAACCTAACCTAACCTAACCTAACCTAACCTAACCTAACCTAACCTAACCTAACCTAACCTAACCTAACCTAACCTAACCTAACCTAACCTAACCTAACCTAACCTAACCTAACCTAACCTAACCTAACCTAACCTAACCTAACCTAACCTAACCTAACCTAACCTAACCTAACCTAACCTAACCTAACCTAACCTAACCTAACCTAACCTAACCTAACCTAACCTAACCTAACCTAACCTAACCTAACCTAACCTAACCTAACCTAACCTAACCTAACCTAACCTAACCTAACCTAACCTAACCTAACCTAACCTAACCTAACCTAACCTAACCTAACCTAACCTAACCTAACCTAACCTAACCTAACCTAACCTAACCTAACCTAACCTAACCTAACCTAACCTAACCTAACCTAACCTAACCTAACCTAACCTAACCTAACCTAACCTAACCTAACCTAACCTAACCTAACCTAACCTAACCTAACCTAACCTAACCTAACCTAACCTAACCTAACCTAACCTAACCTAACCTAACCTAACCTAACCTAACCTAACCTAACCTAACCTAACCTAACCTAACCTAACCTAACCTAACCTAACCTAACCTAACCTAACCTAACCTAACCTAACCTAACCTAACCTAACCTAACCTAACCTAACCTAACCTAACCTAACCTAACCTAACCTAACCTAACCTAACCTAACCTAACCTAACCTAACCTAACCTAACCTAACCTAACCTAACCTAACCTAACCTAACCTAACCTAACCTAACCTAACCTAACCTAACCTAACCTAACCTAACCTAACCTAACCTAACCTAACCTAACCTAACCTAACCTAACCTAACCTAACCTAACCTAACCTAACCTAACCTAACCTAACCTAACCTAACCTAACCTAACCTAACCTAACCTAACCTAACCTAACCTAACCTAACCTAACCTAACCTAACCTAACCTAACCTAACCTAACCTAACCTAACCTAACCTAACCTAACCTAACCTAACCTAACCTAACCTAACCTAACCTAACCTAACCTAACCTAACCTAACCTAACCTAACCTAACCTAACCTAACCTAACCTAACCTAACCTAACCTAACCTAACCTAACCTAACCTAACCTAACCTAACCTAACCTAACCTAACCTAACCTAACCTAACCTAACCTAACCTAACCTAACCTAACCTAACCTAACCTAACCTAACCTAACCTAACCTAACCTAACCTAACCTAACCTAACCTAACCTAACCTAACCTAACCTAACCTAACCTAACCTAACCTAACCTAACCTAACCTAACCTAACCTAACCTAACCTAACCTAACCTAACCTAACCTAACCTAACCTAACCTAACCTAACCTAACCTAACCTAACCTAACCTAACCTAACCTAACCTAACCTAACCTAACCTAACCTAACCTAACCTAACCTAACCTAACCTAACCTAACCTAACCTAACCTAACCTAACCTAACCTAACCTAACCTAACCTAACCTAACCTAACCTAACCTAACCTAACCTAACCTAACCTAACCTAACCTAACCTAACCTAACCTAACCTAACCTAACCTAACCTAACCTAACCTAACCTAACCTAACCTAACCTAACCTAACCTAACCTAACCTAACCTAACCTAACCTAACCTAACCTAACCTAACCTAACCTAACCTAACCTAACCTAACCTAACCTAACCTAACCTAACCTAACCTAACCTAACCTAACCTAACCTAACCTAACCTAACCTAACCTAACCTAACCTAACCTAACCTAACCTAACCTAACCTAACCTAACCTAACCTAACCTAACCTAACCTTTTTTTTTTTTTTTTTTTTTTTTTTTTTTTTTTTTTTTAACGTGTGGAAAATGCGCCTTATGCATGTCCCCCGCTCGAGGCAGCGGGTGGGGTCTTTCGGGCTCTCCCCCAGAGTGGAGGCATACCGAATAAAAACCACACGACCTTACCCTCTCGGCCCTTGTGCGGACGCCACGGGATCGCGAACATTTCACCGCGACGCCGCAGGCCAGCCCGGGATGGGCTCCCTCTCTGCGCCCCAAGATGGTATTGGGGCGCTGCGCCCCTAGGGTTTTAGGGGCGCTCGGCCAGGACGGCACGTGCAATGCGGGTCCGGGATTCCTCGCCCTCGCCCGCTGTGCCGCCACGTCACGTCTGTCGTGTCAAGTCAGTTGATGTCCTCTCATGTCAGTCAGTCAGTTAGTCCTCTCATGTCGCGTCGTCGTGTCCGGGCGACCACAAACCCGACAGGGCTTGGGCCGCCCCAGGGCTCCCCCTTACCTTTCCCTGTCTAATGAGAACAGGTACTGAGTTCGGGTTCACCCCCGTCATACGGCGGCCACAGCCCTCAAAAGGACTGCGCCACCCCGGCATCATTAGGCTTGCGCCCTCCGCCCGATAAGGCTCACCCTCACCTTTCCCTGTCTAATGAGGACAGGTACTCAGCTTGGGCTCGCCCCCCTCAAAAAGGCGTCGGCCCGAAGGCCAGACGCCGCCCTCACAGGGCCCGAAGGCCCGTTGGCTGGCAAGGTTCGCCCAGTGGCTCCCCTCACCAGATCAACACCCCCCCACCCCAGTCACGTCGAGGTCAGTCACGTCCGGCGACCACAGCCCTTAAAAGGGCTGCGCCGCCCCGGCATCATTGGGCTTGCGCCCTCCGCCCGATGAGGCTCACCCTTACTTAGTACCCATCATTTAAGACAGGCAAAAGCAAGGGCTCGCCTCCGTCCAAAGGCGTCGGCCCGAAGGCCGCACGCCGCCCTCTTGGGTTTGGCGAAGATCACCCGCGGCCCTCTGCCTTAGGCTCCCCTCGCCAAACAAATGTCATGTCTGTCAGTCTGTCAAGTCCGGCGACCACAGCCCTTAAAAGGGCTGCGCCGCCCCGGCATCATTGGGCTTACGCCCTCCGCCCGATGGGCTCGCCCTCGCTTTTCCCTGACCCTTAGGACAGGTACTCCGCTCAGGCTCACCTCCGTCCAAAGGCGTCGGCCCGAAGGCCGGACGCCGCCCTCTTGTGGGCCCGAAGGCCCGTTGGTTGGCAAGGTTTGCCCGGTGGCCCTCTGCCTTTGGGCTCCCCTCGCCAAACCAACACCCCCCCACCCCAGTCGTGTCACAGAAGTCTGTCGTCGCGTCCAGCGACCACAGCCCTTAAAAGGGCTGCGCCGCCCCGGCATCATTGGGCTTACACCCTCCGCCCGATGGGCTCGCCCTCGCTTTTCCCTGTCCCTTAGGTCAGGTACTCTGCTCAGGCTCACCTCCGTCCAAAGGCGTCGGCCCGAAGGCCGGACGCCGCCCTCTTGTGGGCCCGAAGGCCCGTTGGTTGGCAAGGTTTGCCCGGTGGCCCTCTGCCTTTGGGCTCCCCTCGCCAAACCAACACCCCCCCACCCCAGTCGTGTCACAGAAGTCTGTCGTCGCGTCCAGCGACCACAGCCCTTAAAAGGGCTGCGCCGCCCCGGCATCATTGGGCTTACGCCCTCCGCCCGATGGGCTCACCCTCGCTTTTCCCTGTCCCTAAGGTCAGGTACTCTGCTCAGGCTCGCCTCCGTCAAAAGGCGTCGGCCCGAAGGCCGGACGCCGCCCTCTCAGGCCCGCAGGCCCGTTGGCTGGCAGGGTTCACCCGGTGGCCCTCTGCCTTTGGGCTCCCCCCACCAAGCCAACTCCCCTCCCCCCCGGTCGGATATTAGCCGCCGGCTAGCAAATCCACCTAATGAATTTACTAGCCGTCGTTGCCCAGGATGCACCAGGCCCAGACGCTACACTTTCCCACCCCATGAAGCCAAAGCTTCGGATAGAGGGAAGTTGTAACGCCCGAGCACGCGAGGAGGAATCCGACATTGCACCCCAACCTAACCTAACCTAACCTAACCTAACCTAACCTAACCTAACCTAACCTAACCTAACCTAACCTAACCTAACCTAACCTAACCTAACCTAACCTAACCTAACCTAACCTAACCTAACCTAACCTAACCTAACCTAACCTAACCTAACCTAACCTAACCTAACCTAACCTAACCTAACCTAACCTAACCTAACCTAACCTAACCTAACCTAACCTAACCTAACCTAACCTAACCTAACCTAACCTAACCTAACCTAACCTAACCTAACCTAACCTAACCTAACCTAACCTAACCTAACCTAACCTAACCTAACCTAACCTAACCTAACCTAACCTAACCTAACCTAACCTAACCTAACCTAACCTAACCTAACCTAACCTAACCTAACCTAACCTAACCTAACCTAACCTAACCTAACCTAACCTAACCTAACCTAACCTAACCTAACCTAACCTAACCTAACCTAACCTAACCTAACCTAACCTAACCTAACCTAACCTAACCTAACCTAACCTAACCTAACCTAACCTAACCTAACCTAACCTAACCTAACCTAACCTAACCTAACCTAACCTAACCTAACCTAACCTAACCTAACCTAACCTAACCTAACCTAACCTAACCTAACCTAACCTAACCTAACCTAACCTAACCTAACCTAACCTAACCTAACCTAACCTAACCTAACCTAACCTAACCTAACCTAACCTAACCTAACCTAACCTAACCTAACCTAACCTAACCTAACCTAACCTAACCTAACCTAACCTAACCTAACCTAACCTAACCTAACCTAACCTAACCTAACCTAACCTAACCTAACCTAACCTAACCTAACCTAACCTAACCTAACCTAACCTAACCTAACCTAACCTAACCTAACCTAACCTAACCTAACCTAACCTAACCTAACCTAACCTAACCTAACCTAACCTAACCTAACCTAACCTAACCTAACCTAACCTAACCTAACCTAACCTAACCTAACCTAACCTAACCTAACCTAACCTAACCTAACCTAACCTAACCTAACCTAACCTAACCTAACCTAACCTAACCTAACCTAACCTAACCTAACCTAACCTAACCTAACCTAACCTAACCTAACCTAACCTAACCTAACCTAACCTAACCTAACCTAACCTAACCTAACCTAACCTAACCTAACCTAACCTAACCTAACCTAACCTAACCTAACCTAACCTAACCTAACCTAACCTAACCTAACCTAACCTAACCTAACCTAACCTAACCTAACCTAACCTAACCTAACCTAACCTAACCTAACCTAACCTAACCTAACCTAACCTAACCTAACCTAACCTAACCTAACCTAACCTAACCTAACCTAACCTAACCTAACCTAACCTAACCTAACCTAACCTAACCTAACCTAACCTAACCTAACCTAACCTAACCTAACCTAACCTAACCTAACCTAACCTAACCTAACCTAACCTAACCTAACCTAACCTAACCTAACCTAACCTAACCTAACCTAACCTAACCTAACCTAACCTAACCTAACCTAACCTAACCTAACCTAACCTAACCTAACCTAACCTAACCTAACCTAACCTAACCTAACCTAACCTAACCTAACCTAACCTAACCTAACCTAACCTAACCTAACCTAACCTAACCTAACCTAACCTAACCTAACCTAACCTAACCTAACCTAACCTAACCTAACCTAACCTAACCTAACCTAACCTAACCTAACCTAACCTAACCTAACCTAACCTAACCTAACCTAACCTAACCTAACCTAACCTAACCTAACCTAACCTAACCTAACCTAACCTAACCTAACCTAACCTAACCTAACCTAACCTAACCTAACCTAACCTAACCTAACCTAACCTAACCTAACCTAACCTAACCTAACCTAACCTAACCTAACCTAACCTAACCTAACCTAACCTAACCTAACCTAACCTAACCTAACCTAACCTAACCTAACCTAACCTAACCTAACCTAACCTAACCTAACCTAACCTAACCTAACCTAACCTAACCTAACCTAACCTAACCTAACCTAACCTAACCTAACCTAACCTAACCTAACCTAACCTAACCTAACCTAACCTAACCTAACCTAACCTAACCTAACCTAACCTAACCTAACCTAACCTAACCTAACCTAACCTAACCTAACCTAACCTAACCTAACCTAACCTAACCTAACCTAACCTAACCTAACCTAACCTAACCTAACCTAACCTAACCTAACCTAACCTAACCTAACCTAACCTAACCTAACCTAACCTAACCTAACCTAACCTAACCTAACCTAACCTAACCTAACCTAACCTAACCTAACCTAACCTAACCTAACCTAACCTAACCTAACCTAACCTAACCTAACCTAACCTAACCTAACCTAACCTAACCTAACCTAACCTAACCTAACCTAACCTAACCTAACCTAACCTAACCTAACCTAACCTAACCTAACCTAACCTAACCTAACCTAACCTAACCTAACCTAACCTAACCTAACCTAACCTAACCTAACCTAACCTAACCTAACCTAACCTAACCTAACCTAACCTAACCTAACCTAACCTAACCTAACCTAACCTAACCTAACCTAACCTAACCTAACCTAACCTAACCTAACCTAACCTAACCTAACCTAACCTAACCTAACCTAACCTAACCTAACCTAACCTAACCTAACCTAACCTAACCTAACCTAACCTAACCTAACCTAACCTAACCTAACCTAACCTAACCTAACCTAACCTAACCTAACCTAACCTAACCTAACCTAACCTAACCTAACCTAACCTAACCTAACCTAACCTAACCTAACCTAACCTAACCTAACCTAACCTAACCTAACCTAACCTAACCTAACCTAACCTAACCTAACCTAACCTAACCTAACCTAACCTAACCTAACCTAACCTAACCTAACCTAACCTAACCTAACCTAACCTAACCTAACCTAACCTAACCTAACCTAACCTAACCTAACCTAACCTAACCTAACCTAACCTAACCTAACCTAACCTAACCTAACCTAACCTAACCTAACCTAACCTAACCTAACCTAACCTAACCTAACCTAACCTAACCTAACCTAACCTAACCTAACCTAACCTAACCTAACCTAACCTAACCTAACCTAACCTAACCTAACCTAACCTAACCTAACCTAACCTAACCTAACCTAACCTAACCTAACCTAACCTAACCTAACCTAACCTAACCTAACCTAACCTAACCTAACCTAACCTAACCTAACCTAACCTAACCTAACCTAACCTAACCTAACCTAACCTAACCTAACCTAACCTAACCTAACCTAACCTAACCTAACCTAACCTAACCTAACCTAACCTAACCTAACCTAACCTAACCTAACCTAACCTAACCTAACCTAACCTAACCTAACCTAACCTAACCTAACCTAACCTAACCTAACCTAACCTAACCTAACCTAACCTAACCTAACCTAACCTAACCTAACCTAACCTAACCTAACCTAACCTAACCTAACCTAACCTAACCTAACCTAACCTAACCTAACCTAACCTAACCTAACCTAACCTAACCTAACCTAACCTAACCTAACCTAACCTAACCTAACCTAACCTAACCTAACCTAACCTAACCTAACCTAACCTAACCTAACCTAACCTAACCTAACCTAACCTAACCTAACCTAACCTAACCTAACCTAACCTAACCTAACCTAACCTAACCTAACCTAACCTAACCTAACCTAACCTAACCTAACCTAACCTAACCTAACCTAACCTAACCTAACCTAACCTAACCTAACCTAACCTAACCTAACCTAACCTAACCTAACCTAACCTAACCTAACCTAACCTAACCTAACCTAACCTAACCTAACCTAACCTAACCTAACCTAACCTAACCTAACCTAACCTAACCTAACCTAACCTAACCTAACCTAACCTAACCTAACCTAACCTAACCTAACCTAACCTAACCTAACCTAACCTAACCTAACCTAACCTAACCTAACCTAACCTAACCTAACCTAACCTAACCTAACCTAACCTAACCTAACCTAACCTAACCTAACCTAACCTAACCTAACCTAACCTAACCTAACCTAACCTAACCTAACCTAACCTAACCTAACCTAACCTAACCTAACCTAACCTAACCTAACCTAACCTAACCTAACCTAACCTAACCTAACCTAACCTAACCTAACCTAACCTAACCTAACCTAACCTAACCTAACCTAACCTAACCTAACCTAACCTAACCTAACCTAACCTAACCTAACCTAACCTAACCTAACCTAACCTAACCTAACCTAACCTAACCTAACCTAACCTAACCTAACCTAACCTAACCTAACCTAACCTAACCTAACCTAACCTAACCTAACCTAACCTAACCTAACCTAACCTAACCTAACCTAACCTAACCTAACCTAACCTAACCTAACCTAACCTAACCTAACCTAACCTAACCTAACCTAACCTAACCTAACCTAACCTAACCTAACCTAACCTAACCTAACCTAACCTAACCTAACCTAACCTAACCTAACCTAACCTAACCTAACCTAACCTAACCTAACCTAACCTAACCTAACCTAACCTAACCTAACCTAACCTAACCTAACCTAACCTAACCTAACCTAACCTAACCTAACCTAACCTAACCTAACCTAACCTAACCTAACCTAACCTAACCTAACCTAACCTAACCTAACCTAACCTAACCTAACCTAACCTAACCTAACCTAACCTAACCTAACCTAACCTAACCTAACCTAACCTAACCTAACCTAACCTAACCTAACCTAACCTAACCTAACCTAACCTAACCTAACCTAACCTAACCTAACCTAACCTAACCTAACCTAACCTAACCTAACCTAACCTAACCTAACCTAACCTAACCTAACCTAACCTAACCTAACCTAACCTAACCTAACCTAACCTAACCTAACCTAACCTAACCTAACCTAACCTAACCTAACCTAACCTAACCTAACCTAACCTTTTTTTTTTTTTTTTTTTTTTTTTTTTTTTTTTTTTTTTTACGTGTGGAAAATGCGCCTTATGCATGTCCCCCGCTCGAGGCAGCGGGTGGGGTCTTTCGGGCTCTCCCCCAGAGTGGAGGCATACCGAATAAAAACCACACGACCTTACCCTCTCGGCCCTTGTGCGGACGCCACGGGATCAACCTAACCTAACCTAACCTAACCTAACCTAACCTAACCTAACCTAACCTAACCTAACCTAACCTAACCTAACCTAACCTAACCTAACCTAACCTAACCTAACCTAACCTAACCTAACCTAACCTAACCTAACCTAACCTAACCTAACCTAACCTAACCTAACCTAACCTAACCTAACCTAACCTAACCTAACCTAACCTAACCTAACCTAACCTAACCTAACCTAACCTAACCTAACCTAACCTAACCTAACCTAACCTAACCTAACCTAACCTAACCTAACCTAACCTAACCTAACCTAACCTAACCTAACCTAACCTAACCTAACCTAACCTAACCTAACCTAACCTAACCTAACCTAACCTAACCTAACCTAACCTAACCTAACCTAACCTAACCTAACCTAACCTAACCTAACCTAACCTAACCTAACCTAACCTAACCTAACCTAACCTAACCTAACCTAACCTAACCTAACCTAACCTAACCTAACCTAACCTAACCTAACCTAACCTAACCTAACCTAACCTAACCTAACCTAACCTAACCTAACCTAACCTAACCTAACCTAACCTAACCTAACCTAACCTAACCTAACCTAACCTAACCTAACCTAACCTAACCTAACCTAACCTAACCTAACCTAACCTAACCTAACCTAACCTAACCTAACCTAACCTAACCTAACCTAACCTAACCTAACCTAACCTAACCTAACCTAACCTAACCTAACCTAACCTAACCTAACCTAACCTAACCTAACCTAACCTAACCTAACCTAACCTAACCTAACCTAACCTAACCTAACCTAACCTAACCTAACCTAACCTAACCTAACCTAACCTAACCTAACCTAACCTAACCTAACCTAACCTAACCTAACCTAACCTAACCTAACCTAACCTAACCTAACCTAACCTAACCTAACCTAACCTAACCTAACCTAACCTAACCTAACCTAACCTAACCTAACCTAACCTAACCTAACCTAACCTAACCTAACCTAACCTAACCTAACCTAACCTAACCTAACCTAACCTAACCTAACCTAACCTAACCTAACCTAACCTAACCTAACCTAACCTAACCTAACCTAACCTAACCTAACCTAACCTAACCTAACCTAACCTAACCTAACCTAACCTAACCTAACCTAACCTAACCTAACCTAACCTAACCTAACCTAACCTAACCTAACCTAACCTAACCTAACCTAACCTAACCTAACCTAACCTAACCTAACCTAACCTAACCTAACCTAACCTAACCTAACCTAACCTAACCTAACCTAACCTAACCTAACCTAACCTAACCTAACCTAACCTAACCTAACCTAACCTAACCTAACCTAACCTAACCTAACCTAACCTAACCTAACCTAACCTAACCTAACCTAACCTAACCTAACCTTTTTTTTTTTTTTTTTTTTTTTTTTTTTTTTTTTTTTTTTTTTTTTTTTAACGTGTGGAAAATGCGCCTTATGCATGTCCCCCGCTCGAGGCAGCGGGTGGGGTCTTTCGGGCTCACCCCCAAAGTGGAGGCATACCGAATAAAAACCACACGACCTTACCCTCTCGGCCCTTGTGCGGACGCCACGGGATCGCGAACATTTCACCGCGACGCCGCAGGCCAGCCCGGGATGGGCTCCCTCTCTGCGCCCCAAGATGGTGTTGGGGCGCTGCGCCCCTAGGGTTTTAGGGGCGCTCGGCCAGGACGGCACGTGCAACGCGGGTCCGGGATTCCTCGCCCTCGCCCGCTGTGCCGCCACGTCACGTCTGTCGTGTCAAGTCGGTCGATGTCCTCTCGTGTCAGTCAGTCAGTTAGGTCCTCTCATGTCGCGTCGTCGTGTCCGGGCGACCACAAACCCGACAGGACTTGGGCCGCCCGAGGGCTCCCCCTTACCTTTCCCTGTCTAATGAGAACAGGTACTGAGCTCGGGTTCACCCCCGTCATACGGCGGCCACAGCCCTCAAAAGGACTGCGCCGCACCGGCATCATTAGGCTTGCGCCCTCCGCCCGATAAGGCTCACCCTCACCTTTCCCTGTCTAATGAGGACAGGTACTCAGTTTGGGCTCGCCCCCCTCAAAAGGCATCGGCCCGAAGGCCAGACGCCGCCCTCTCAGGGCCCGAAGGCCCGTTGCCTGGCAAGGTTCGCCCAGTGGCTCCCCTCACTAGACCAACACCCCCCCACCCCAGTCACGTCAAAGTCAGTCACGTCCGGCGACCACAGCCCTTAAAAGGGCTGCGCCGCCCCGGCATCATAGGGCTTGCGCCCTCCGCCCGATGAGGCTCACCCTTACTTAATACCCATCATTAAAGACAGGCAAAAGCAAGGGCTCGCCTCCGTCTGTAAGGCGTCGGCCCGAAGGCCGCTCGCCGCCCTCTTGGGTTTGGCGAAGCTCACCCGCGGCCCTCTGCCTTAGGCTCCCCTCGCCAAACAAATGTCATGTCTGTCAGTCTGTCGCGTCCAGCGACCACAGCTCTTAAAAGGGCTGCGCCGCCCCGGCATCATTGGGCTTACGCCCTCCGCCCGATGGGCTCACCCTCGCTTTTCCCTGACCCTAAGGACAGGTACTCCGCTCAGGCTCGCTCCCGTCAAAAGGCGTCGGCCCGAAGGCCGGACGCCGCCCTCTTGTGGGCCCGAAGGCCCGTTGGTTGGAAAGGTTTGCCCGGTGGCCCTCTGCCTTTGGGCTCCCCTCACCAAACCAACACCTCCCCACCCCAGTCGCGTCAAAAGTCTGTCGTCGCGTCCGGCGACCACAGCCCTTAAAAGGGCTGCGCCGCCCCGGCATCATTGGGCTTAAGCCCTCCGCCCGATGGGCTCGCCCTCGCTTTTCCCTGACCCTAAGGACAGGTACTCTGCTCAGGCTCGCCTCCGTCAAAAGGCGTCGGCCCGAAGGCCGGACGCCGCCCTCTTGTGGGCCCGAAGGCCCGTTGGTTGGAAAGGTTTGCCCGGTGGCCCTCTGCCTTTGGGCTCCCCTCACCAGACCAACACCCCCCCACCCCAGTCGCGTCAAAAGTCTGTCGTCGCGTCCGGCGACCACAGCCCTTAAAAGGGCTGCGCCGCCCCGGCATCATTGGGCTTAAGCCCTCCGCCCGATGGGCTCGCCCTCGCTTTTCCCTGACCCTAAGGACAGGTACTCTGCTCAGGCTCGCCTCCGTCAAAAGGCGTCGGCCCGAAGGCCGGACGCCGCCCTCTCAGGCCCGCAGGCCCGTTGGCTGGCAGGGTTCACCCGGTGGCCCTCTGCCTTTGGGCTCCCCCCACCAAGCCACCAGACGCTACACTTTCCCACCCCATGAAGCCAAAGCTTCGGATAGAGGGAAGTTGTAACGCCCGAGCACGCGAGGAGGAATCCGACATTGCACCCCAACCTAACCTAACCTAACCTAACCTAACCTAACCTAACCTAACCTAACCTAACCTAACCTAACCTAACCTAACCTAACCTAACCTAACCTAACCTAACCTAACCTAACCTAACCTAACCTAACCTAACCTAACCTAACCTAACCTAACCTAACCTAACCTAACCTAACCTAACCTAACCTAACCTAACCTAACCTAACCTAACCTAACCTAACCTAACCTAACCTAACCTAACCTAACCTAACCTAACCTAACCTAACCTAACCTAACCTAACCTAACCTAACCTAACCTAACCTAACCTAACCTAACCTAACCTAACCTAACCTAACCTAACCTAACCTAACCTAACCTAACCTAACCTAACCTAACCTAACCTAACCTAACCTAACCTAACCTAACCTAACCTAACCTAACCTAACCTAACCTAACCTAACCTAACCTAACCTAACCTAACCTAACCTAACCTAACCTAACCTAACCTAACCTAACCTAACCTAACCTAACCTAACCTAACCTAACCTAACCTAACCTAACCTAACCTAACCTAACCTAACCTAACCTAACCTAACCTAACCTAACCTAACCTAACCTAACCTAACCTAACCTAACCTAACCTAACCTAACCTAACCTTTTTTTTTTTTTTTTTTTTTTTTTTTTTTACGTGTGGAAAATGCGCCTTATGCATGTCCCCCGCTCGAGGCAGCGGGTGGGGTCTTTCGGGCTCTCCCCCAGAGTGGAGGCATACCGAATAAAAACCACACGACCTTACCCTCTCGGCCCTTGTGCGGACGCCACGGGATCGCGAACAACCTAACCTAACCTAACCTAACCTAACCTAACCTAACCTAACCTAACCTAACCTAACCTAACCTAACCTAACCTAACCTAACCTAACCTAACCTAACCTAACCTAACCTAACCTAACCTAACCTAACCTAACCTAACCTAACCTAACCTAACCTAACCTAACCTAACCTAACCTAACCTAACCTAACCTAACCTAACCTAACCTAACCTAACCTAACCTAACCTAACCTAACCTAACCTAACCTAACCTAACCTAACCTAACCTAACCTAACCTAACCTAACCTAACCTAACCTAACCTAACCTAACCTAACCTAACCTAACCTAACCTAACCTAACCTAACCTAACCTAACCTAACCTAACCTAACCTAACCTAACCTAACCTAACCTAACCTAACCTAACCTAACCTAACCTAACCTAACCTAACCTAACCTAACCTAACCTAACCTAACCTAACCTAACCTAACCTAACCTAACCTAACCTAACCTAACCTAACCTAACCTAACCTAACCTAACCTAACCTAACCTAACCTAACCTAACCTAACCTAACCTAACCTAACCTAACCTAACCTAACCTAACCTAACCTAACCTAACCTAACCTAACCTAACCTAACCTAACCTAACCTAACCTAACCTAACCTAACCTAACCTAACCTAACCTAACCTAACCTAACCTAACCTAACCTAACCTAACCTAACCTAACCTAACCTAACCTAACCTAACCTAACCTAACCTAACCTAACCTAACCTAACCTAACCTAACCTAACCTAACCTAACCTAACCTAACCTAACCTAACCTAACCTAACCTAACCTAACCTAACCTAACCTAACCTAACCTAACCTAACCTAACCTAACCTAACCTAACCTAACCTAACCTAACCTAACCTAACCTAACCTAACCTAACCTAACCTAACCTAACCTAACCTAACCTAACCTAACCTAACCTAACCTAACCTAACCTAACCTAACCTAACCTAACCTAACCTAACCTAACCTAACCTAACCTAACCTAACCTAACCTAACCTAACCTAACCTAACCTAACCTAACCTAACCTAACCTAACCTAACCTAACCTAACCTAACCTAACCTAACCTAACCTAACCTAACCTAACCTAACCTAACCTAACCTAACCTAACCTAACCTAACCTAACCTAACCTAACCTAACCTAACCTAACCTAACCTAACCTAACCTAACCTAACCTAACCTAACCTAACCTAACCTAACCTAACCTAACCTAACCTAACCTAACCTAACCTAACCTAACCTAACCTAACCTAACCTAACCTAACCTAACCTAACCTAACCTAACCTAACCTAACCTAACCTAACCTAACCTAACCTAACCTAACCTAACCTAACCTAACCTAACCTAACCTAACCTAACCTAACCTAACCTAACCTAACCTAACCTAACCTAACCTAACCTAACCTAACCTAACCTAACCTAACCTAACCTAACCTAACCTAACCTAACCTAACCTAACCTAACCTAACCTAACCTAACCTAACCTAACCTAACCTAACCTAACCTAACCTAACCTAACCTAACCTAACCTAACCTAACCTAACCTAACCTAACCTAACCTAACCTAACCTAACCTAACCTAACCTAACCTAACCTAACCTAACCTAACCTAACCTAACCTAACCTAACCTAACCTAACCTAACCTAACCTAACCTAACCTAACCTAACCTAACCTAACCTAACCTAACCTAACCTAACCTAACCTAACCTAACCTAACCTAACCTAACCTAACCTAACCTAACCTAACCTAACCTAACCTAACCTAACCTAACCTAACCTAACCTAACCTAACCTAACCTAACCTAACCTAACCTAACCTAACCTAACCTAACCTAACCTAACCTAACCTAACCTAACCTAACCTAACCTAACCTAACCTAACCTAACCTAACCTAACCTAACCTAACCTAACCTAACCTAACCTAACCTAACCTAACCTAACCTAACCTAACCTAACCTAACCTAACCTAACCTAACCTAACCTAACCTAACCTAACCTAACCTAACCTAACCTAACCTAACCTAACCTAACCTAACCTAACCTAACCTAACCTAACCTAACCTAACCTAACCTAACCTAACCTAACCTAACCTAACCTAACCTAACCTAACCTAACCTAACCTAACCTAACCTAACCTAACCTAACCTAACCTAACCTAACCTAACCTAACCTAACCTAACCTAACCTAACCTAACCTAACCTAACCTAACCTAACCTAACCTAACCTAACCTAACCTAACCTAACCTAACCTAACCTAACCTAACCTAACCTAACCTAACCTAACCTAACCTAACCTAACCTAACCTAACCTAACCTAACCTAACCTAACCTAACCTAACCTAACCTAACCTAACCTAACCTAACCTAACCTAACCTAACCTAACCTAACCTAACCTAACCTAACCTAACCTAACCTAACCTAACCTAACCTAACCTAACCTAACCTAACCTAACCTAACCTAACCTAACCTAACCTAACCTAACCTAACCTAACCTAACCTAACCTAACCTAACCTAACCTAACCTAACCTAACCTAACCTAACCTAACCTAACCTAACCTAACCTAACCTAACCTAACCTAACCTAACCTAACCTAACCTAACCTAACCTAACCTAACCTAACCTAACCTAACCTAACCTAACCTAACCTAACCTAACCTAACCTAACCTAACCTAACCTAACCTAACCTAACCTAACCTAACCTAACCTAACCTAACCTAACCTAACCTAACCTAACCTAACCTAACCTAACCTAACCTAACCTAACCTAACCTAACCTAACCTAACCTAACCTAACCTAACCTAACCTAACCTAACCTAACCTAACCTAACCTAACCTAACCTAACCTAACCTAACCTAACCTAACCTAACCTAACCTAACCTAACCTAACCTAACCTAACCTAACCTAACCTAACCTAACCTAACCTAACCTAACCTAACCTAACCTAACCTAACCTAACCTAACCTAACCTAACCTAACCTAACCTAACCTAACCTAACCTAACCTAACCTAACCTAACCTAACCTAACCTAACCTAACCTAACCTAACCTAACCTAACCTAACCTAACCTAACCTAACCTAACCTAACCTAACCTAACCTAACCTAACCTAACCTAACCTAACCTAACCTAACCTAACCTAACCTAACCTAACCTAACCTAACCTAACCTAACCTAACCTAACCTAACCTAACCTAACCTAACCTAACCTAACCTAACCTAACCTAACCTAACCTAACCTAACCTAACCTAACCTAACCTAACCTAACCTAACCTAACCTAACCTAACCTAACCTAACCTAACCTAACCTAACCTAACCTAACCTAACCTAACCTAACCTAACCTAACCTAACCTAACCTTTTTTTTTTTTTTTTTTTTTTTTTTTTTTTTTTTTTTTTTTTTACGTGTGGAAAATGCGCCTTATGCATGTCCCCCGCTCGAGGCAGCGGGTGGGGTCTTTCGGGCTCTCCCCCAGAGTGGAGGCATACCGAATAAAAACCACACGACCTTACC
This sequence comes from Choristoneura rosaceana, assembly GCA_037349165.1. Classification (NCBI taxonomy): domain Eukaryota; kingdom Metazoa; phylum Arthropoda; class Insecta; order Lepidoptera; family Tortricidae; genus Choristoneura; species Choristoneura rosaceana. The sequence continues at coordinate 20,319 of JAZBNJ010000009.1, forward strand.
CTCTCGGCCCTTGTGCGGACGCCACGGGATCGCGAACATTTCACCGCGACGCCGCAGGCCAGCCCGGGATGGGCTCCCTCTCTGCGCCCCAAGATGGTATTGGGGCGCTGCGCCCCTAGGGTTTTAGGGGCGCTCGGCCAGGACGGCACGTGCAATGCGGGTCCGGGATTCCTCGCCCTCGCCCGCTGTGCCGCCACAACCTAACCTAACCTAACCTAACCTAACCTAACCTAACCTAACCTAACCTAACCTAACCTAACCTAACCTAACCTAACCTAACCTAACCTAACCTAACCTAACCTAACCTAACCTAACCTAACCTAACCTAACCTAACCTAACCTAACCTAACCTAACCTAACCTAACCTAACCTAACCTAACCTAACCTAACCTAACCTAACCTAACCTAACCTAACCTAACCTAACCTAACCTAACCTAACCTAACCTAACCTAACCTAACCTAACCTAACCTAACCTAACCTAACCTAACCTAACCTAACCTAACCTAACCTAACCTAACCTAACCTAACCTAACCTAACCTAACCTAACCTAACCTAACCTAACCTAACCTAACCTAACCTAACCTAACCTAACCTAACCTAACCTAACCTAACCTAACCTAACCTAACCTAACCTAACCTAACCTAACCTAACCTAACCTAACCTAACCTAACCTAACCTAACCTAACCTAACCTAACCTAACCTAACCTAACCTAACCTAACCTAACCTAACCTAACCTAACCTAACCTAACCTAACCTAACCTAACCTAACCTAACCTAACCTAACCTAACCTAACCTAACCTAACCTAACCTAACCTAACCTAACCTAACCTAACCTAACCTAACCTAACCTAACCTAACCTAACCTAACCTAACCTAACCTAACCTAACCTAACCTAACCTAACCTAACCTAACCTAACCTAACCTAACCTAACCTAACCTAACCTAACCTAACCTAACCTAACCTAACCTAACCTAACCTAACCTAACCTAACCTAACCTAACCTAACCTAACCTAACCTAACCTAACCTAACCTAACCTAACCTAACCTAACCTAACCTAACCTAACCTAACCTAACCTAACCTAACCTAACCTAACCTAACCTAACCTAACCTAACCTAACCTAACCTAACCTAACCTAACCTAACCTAACCTAACCTAACCTAACCTAACCTAACCTAACCTAACCTAACCTAACCTAACCTAACCTAACCTAACCTAACCTAACCTAACCTAACCTAACCTAACCTAACCTAACCTAACCTAACCTAACCTAACCTAACCTAACCTAACCTAACCTAACCTAACCTAACCTAACCTAACCTAACCTAACCTAACCTAACCTAACCTAACCTAACCTAACCTAACCTAACCTAACCTAACCTAACCTAACCTAACCTAACCTAACCTAACCTAACCTAACCTAACCTAACCTAACCTAACCTAACCTAACCTAACCTAACCTAACCTAACCTAACCTAACCTAACCTAACCTAACCTAACCTAACCTAACCTAACCTAACCTAACCTAACCTAACCTAACCTAACCTAACCTAACCTAACCTAACCTAACCTAACCTAACCTAACCTAACCTAACCTAACCTAACCTAACCTAACCTAACCTAACCTAACCTAACCTAACCTAACCTAACCTAACCTAACCTAACCTAACCTAACCTAACCTAACCTTTTTTTTTTTTTTTTTTTTTTTTTTTTTTTATCCTGGGGAAAATCCTTTAAGGACTTCACCGGCCCGGGGAGGCCGGTGGGCATGTGGGAATCCCGCCCCAGAAGGGGGCGGTGTACCCACTAAAAACCCCAGCATGTTCCTCTTTGCTGCCTTTGCAGCCGGGCTGTGGGAACTTTCGACATCCATGGCCCGGCAACGCGACAGCTGTCCTTTCTTGGACCCATCTCAGGAGAGCCTCCTTCCTCCACCGCTGTAGGCGCGCCGGAACACTTAGCGCGCCTACCAGCTCGGGGACCTTACCAGCGGAGGACGGGCATCCCCGTGCCCGTCACCCGCAGTCCCTGTTAGGGCGGGATTGCGCGGTCGTAGTTCAACCGCCGTCGCCCGACTCGCCTGCGGCGCAGGGGCTGGGAGGATGGGTCGTCCTCTCGCTCCCGCTCCGCTCCCTCCTTTATCGCCATCACCTCCTCGCAGAAGGAGGCCATGGCGATCCACGACCTCTCGCTGTCGGTCATGGATTTTACGACGGCCGGCAGCGAGAGATCATTCCCTACCACTGCCTTGAGGCTAGCCCTTTGTCCGTCAAAGGCGGGACACACTTGCAGCGTGTGCTGCGCGGTGTCCTCCGCCCCGCCGCAGTGGTGACACATTGGTGTTGTCTCCCTCCTTGCGATCTTGCACAGGTACTTGCCGAAGCAGCCGTGCCCCGACAGTACCTGCGCTAGATGGAAGGAGACAACACCCCATGACCTTTCGACCCATCTTTCTAAGACGGGCCGAACTCCCGATATGGTCCAGTGGCCGGCGCTCGGCCGCTCCAGAGCCTCCAGCCATTTCCGGAAGAGAGTTTGGCGGGAGATGTCTCTCCATCGCCTTATCTCTTCCGGACAGGGCCGTTCCCCTCTGTCGCGCGCCTCGGCTACCTGCCGGTATACGTCGGCCAGCACCTCGGCATCCAGCTCCCACGGTGGGGTTCCCGCCAGTACGCAGGCCGCCTCGAACGAGGTGGTGCGGTACGCCCTCGATACCCTCACCGCCATGACCCTTTGCGGTTGACGCAGGTGGGTCTTGTTCCGGGCGGAGAGAGCATTTACCCATATGGGTGCGCCGTACAGGGCCATCGACCGCACAACACCTGTGTACAGTCGGCGGCAGCCCGCCTTTGGCCCGCCCACGTTCGGGAGCAGTCGGCTCAGTGCCGATGCCGTGCCCACCAGCTTCGGAGCCAAGCGCCGGAAGTGTTCTTCGAAGTTCCACCGGCTGTCGAGGACGAGTCCCAGGTACTTCATCGTCTTCCCGACGCCGATGGAAACTCCGCTCACCATTATGCTGGTGTTGCCTGGAGGTGCCCTACGAGGTCCATGGAAACATATGGCTTCGGACTTGTGGAGGGCGACCTCCAGGCCTAGCCTTCGGATTCTGTCCACCGTCAGTGCCACGCCGGCAGTAGCCAGTAGGGACGCCTCGCGGATGGTGGCGCCGCGGGCTGTGACGAGGGTGTCATCCGCATAACACGTTATTTCGACCCCCGGCAAGTTGGCGCCACGCAGCACCCAGTCGTAGCCGATGTTCCACAGGAGTGGTCCTAGGACCGATCCCTGTGGGACACCGCACGACATCTGCCGCTCCACCCATTCACGCTGCGTAGGGTAGCGGATCGCCCGCTCAGAGAGATATGACCCCACTACCCTACGCAAGTACTCAGGCACGTTGTGGTACCGGAGCGCCTCCTTAATTGTTTCCCAGGGAAGGGTGTTAAAAGCATTGGCAATGTCCAAGGACACCGCCAACACCACTTCCCCTCGGGACACCGCTTCATCCGCCAGGGCCCTCACCCGCGCTATAGCGTCGATGGTGGACCTGCCCTGGCGGAATCCGTACTGGCACGCGCTCAATCCTGGCCCTTGGCCCTCCAAGTGCCTTACAATTCGGGCAGCCACTACCCGCTCAAACAGCTTGGCCTTCTCGTCAAGAAGGACGATCGGTCTGTACCCCGAGGGGGAATCGGCCGGTCGCCCTTCCTTCCTCAGAAGCACCAACTTCCCACATTTCCATGCCCGTGGTATGCGACCTTGTGTCAGGCACGCGGTGAATAGAGCCCTCACCCTATGCTCTAAAGGGCCGAGCGCTAGAACCCATGCGCGGCCCGGAGTGCCATCGGGACCGGGGGCAGTGTTTTTGGCCTTTAGCCTTAGGACTGCCACCCCCAGTTCCTCCTCTGTCACCTCCGGTATGTCTTCGTCCACTGACGGGGTTACTGGAGCCATTCGCGGGGGCAGGTGTTCGCCCCGCTGTGGGAATAGGGCTCCCACAATTTGGCTCACCAGGTCCGGCTGGAGACTTTGCGTGAGTGGGGGGGCCCAAGGCCGGAGTTTTCCCCTCACCGACTTGTACGGCCTTCCCCACGGGTCGCTGTTCAGAGTCTCCAGCATTTCCTGCTCCGCCAGGTCTTTAGCTTGGCCAATGGCCACGCTGAGGGCCCTGCTAGCCGCTCTGTACCTCGCATACAGCTCTTCTTCGGCCGCCAGATTTCGTGTCCTCCGCCTTCGGCTCCTCGTGTACTGGCGTCTCGCAGCCACGCAAGACTTGCGCAGCTGCGTTAGTTCTGCGGACCACCAGTACACGTTCCGCCTCGGTCCACTGGGCTTGACCCGCGGCATCGCAGCGTCGCAGATCTGCGTCATGGCCTCGCTGAGCCAGGCTGCTTCCACCTCAACATCCGCTGGGGCTTCGGGCGCTTCCGGCCAGGCTTGGACCAAGGCCGCCACGTGCAGCAGGTCCCGGTCAAGCCGTTTAACTGCCCACCTTGGGCTATCTCCCTGCAGGGAACGGCTTAGGCCGTCCGGGATACTGTGATGAGAGGAGACGCTAAACCGAATGTATCGGTGGTCGGATAGCGTCTCCACTCCCTCCATCACCTCCCAGCCTTGGACACGGCGCGCCAGGGCGGCATTGGCGAACGTGATGTCCACGATAGAGCCACCCTGTTGCCGCACGCACGTGTCTGTCGTCCCGAACCTAACCTAACCTAACCTAACCTAACCTAACCTAACCTAACCTAACCTAACCTAACCTAACCTAACCTAACCTAACCTAACCTAACCTAACCTAACCTAACCTAACCTAACCTAACCTAACCTAACCTAACCTAACCTAACCTAACCTAACCTAACCTAACCTAACCTAACCTAACCTAACCTAACCTAACCTAACCTAACCTAACCTAAACCTAACCTAACCTAACCTAACCTAACCTAACCTAACCTAACCTAACCTAACCTAACCTAACCTAACCTAACCTAACCTAACCTAACCTAACCTAACCTAACCTAACCTAACCTAACCTAACCTAACCTAACCTAACCTAACCTAACCTAACCTAACCTAACCTAACCTAACCTAACCTAACCTAACCTAACCTAACCTAACCTAACCTAACCTAACCTAACCTAACCAGGGTGAGATACGCGGGAGAAGAATACGCCACAAACACAAGCAAGGGTTGTGTTCAGGGATCAATTGGCGGGCCGATCCTATGGAACCTCCTCCTGGACCCGCTGTTGAAGGAGTTGAAAAGGAGCGGTACTTACTGCCAGGCATTTGCGGATGATGTGGTGCTTCTCTTCGATGGTGACACAGCGATAGCAATTGAAGAAAGCGCGAATGCCGCACTCGACCGTGTTTGGGCGTGGGGCGAGAAGAACAAGTTGCGGTTCGCACCGCATAAAACAAATGCAATGGTGCTGACCAGGAAGCTCAAGTTCGACACCCCGCGCCTAACCATGGGCGGGACCGGCATTGCCACTTCGAAAGAAATCAAAATACTGGGAGTCACAATCGACGAGAAGCTGACTTTTAACACACATGTCGCCAGGGTCTGCGGAAAGGCGGTGGGTATTTATAAAAGGCTGGCAAAAGCTGCTAAGACAAGCTGGGGACTCAACCCAGAGGTCATTCGGGTGATATATGTAGCAACAATCGAACCTATTGTTTTGTACGCTGCCAGCGTTTGGGCACCAGCGGCCAGCAAACTGTGCGTTATCAAGCAATTAGCTGCTGCACAGCGCGGAATCGCACAAAAGCTGTGCAAGGGATACCGCACAGTTTCGCTGAATGCGGCGTTGGTATTGGCTGGGATACTCCCGCTCGATCTACGAGTTCGTGAGGCAGCCTTGCTCTATGAGACAAAGCAAGGAGTGTCCCAGACAATGCTAAGGGGGGGAACAGTGGAACGGATGGCTTCGGCTTTGGAGGCCCCGCATCCTGCCGACCGCAGCGAGCTGGAGCTAGTGGGTCTGGTAAACCGAGAGGAAGTGGATGCGAACAGCGACTTCGCAATTCGCATTTTCACAGACGGGAGCAGGATTGAGGGCAAGGTGGGCGCCGCACTATCCATTTGGAACAGCCAGGTTGAAACCAAGGCCCTCAAACTTGCTCTTTCGTCCTTTTGCACGGTTTACCAGGCTGAACTCCTTGCGCTGTGCAGGGCCACGGCGGAAATCCAAAAGCACAGGGCGGAAACGTTCGCGATATACAGTGACTCTATGGCGGCCCTCTTGACTATAAAAAACCATGGCTGTCTACATCCCCTAGCTGTGGAGGCGCGGAACAACTTGAGAACACTGTCCCACCAGGGCAAGGTTGTCAAGTTGTTCTGGATAAAGGCCCACGTAGGATTGGAAGGAAACGAGCGAGCTGATGTACTAGCCAAGGAGGCCGCCATAAAGTTAAAGCGGAAGCCGGACTACGACCAATGTCCGGTTTCATTCGTCAAGCGAACCATTCGTATGGCAACGCTTGAGGAATGGAACCGGAGGTACGTGTCCGGTGAAACTGCGAGTGTGACTAAACTCTTCTTCCCTGATGCAGTGGCGGCGTACAAAACAATAAGAAAAATGGAAATAACCAATATCATGACGCAAGTCATGACGGGGCATGGCGGTTTCTCGGAGTACTTGAATCGTTTCAAGTGCAAAGAGAAACCGTCGTGCATATGTGACCCCGCCGTAAACGAAACTGTGCCGCATATGTTGCTCGAGTGCCCCGTGTTTGGGAAGGAAAGGGAGGAGATTAATTCAAAGATGGGAATAGAATTAAAACTAGACGGTATAAGGGAGATAATGGCGAGCAAGGATAGAGATAAATTTGTAAAATATTGTACGGAAGTTGCGAAAAGAGTGATAGCTAGAAATAAGACCTAGGTATTAAGTATGCTTTCACAATATAGTGATTATATTTAAGGAAAGCATAATAGTAATAAGTAAAAATGTTAGAATGTAAAAATAGTAAATAAGGAATAAAAAGTTTATGTTGGCTCGAATATATGCATAAGAATCTCCCACTGTTGCAGTGAACAAGATATAGTTAATAGGACACTGAAATTGTAAACAACATATTGCTATAGATAATAAGGTACTACATTGTTATACTATTTAATTAATAAAGAACCCCGTGTTGATGTTGCTCCCCCAATATATAACAGAA